>CAUYTI010160092.1:0-12228 GCA_963575145.1 Galago senegalensis
CCCCCATAGCCTTAGGGTTCATCAGATAAGAACAAAGAAAATAATACCTGACAACACATTCTTCATTAAGTTATGTTAAACCAGGTTATATTGAAAGGATTATGCTTAAAGGTGTATGTTGGGTGGATTATCAGATTACCAGGGAGGAGCTACTTACAGGGCGGGTGGTCATAAACTGTTTAAGTGGATCAATGAAGTCATTGCTGCATTGTGCTCTTGTACAAAATTCCCTATATAAGCCAACTGCAAATAAAGAAGCTGGCCATTTTGCCTGAGGGAGCAGATGGTCACCTTTATTTAAAATGCAATTTGAATAAGCATGCTTATTCTTTGCGACATCGCTTTTCTGTGAGACCCTTATGGCAACATTCTGGTGCAGTGAACAGGGTACCAGGGTACTAGGATACCAGGGTACCAGGGTGAGAAGGGTACGAAGGGTGTTCTTTGTGAGGTTAGCCTGGCCAGCTTCTTCAGGGAGACTCTACTTCGACATTCCAGACAAAGCGATGTAAGCCTAAGGTAAGACACGGACGATTGAAACCAAAGAGGTAATGGTTGCATGGGTTCATCAGACTATTTGGATAAATAAAGGTAAAATGGGTAATAATCATTCCTTGGAGGAACAATATGTTGCTTTGTTCAAAACTTTGTTGCAAACAACAGGGAGTCTCTATGAAGACTAAAATTCTAAGGGGATTCTTCCAAGTATAACTAGACACTGTCACTGGTTTACACTAGAAAAGAAAAATCAGCTAAATATCAAAGTATGGAGGAAAGTTGGAACCGTTCGTAGAAGAGCACACCAACAGGGAGAATTTATTAGTAGAGAGGTTTGGACTACATATCATTTGGTTGTAGGTGCCTTAGAACCATTGCAGTCTAACTCTGACTCGGACAGTACTCTTCATGATTTGCTATCCCTACCTCTGACTACGCGGAGGAGGGTGCATGTACTGAACAAAATATATACAATATACCTTTAAAGAGTCCTTATGGGATGGGGTGTTTTACTCCTTGCCCCCGGACAAGGACTTATGTTACTAAAGGCATAGTGAAACTGATTCTGATAATACTACTACCAATGTCTCTGATGCAGAAGACTTTAAGAATCTTAAAAAGTTACTTACTGAAAGCTTTTTCTCCATGAAAATGTGGTTTCTGGAATTATAAAAGTGGCAGACTGGGCCACCTGCCACAGTCTCTCCTGCTTTTCCTAAAATTGTCCCAACTGCTACACCAGCATTCTATCCAGTCTGGCCTGATCTTAAAAACTCTAGAATTCATTTTAAGGTCAAGCCTGATATTTTTAATATTATTCATGAGGCAGAGGCTTCTACTACCTCTAGAAGAGGGAAGGAGGAATCCTTAGTCATGTCTGTAACTCAGATATATGACGATAAGGGCAGTGCTACTGTCAGTTATACTGAAGTCCCAATTAAGATACTAAGAATATTGAAAGATGCAGTTTATGCTTATGGGCCCAATTCAGCCTATGTGGTGGGGATCTTATCTTTTTATAGTGGAATATTATCACTTCATTCCTTTGGATTGGGACACTTTGGCTCATACCACCTTGAACCCAGGTCAGTATATTCAATTCAAATCCTGGTGGCCTGAAGAGGCAAAAGTACAAGCTCGTAAGAACAGAGTTACTGGTGGACTCACTTTTGAAGAACTAACAGGGACTGGACCTTTTGAGACAGTGAATGCTCAGGCAGGTCTGACTCCTGAACAGATAATACAAGTAAGGGATGTCTGTATTAGAGCTTGGCAGCGTTTAGATCAGAAAGGGGAAATTCAACAGTTTTTTACTAAAATATTCCAGGAGAACAATGAGCCTTACACTGAATTTATTGCTTGATTGTAAAGTGCTATTGAAAGATCTATTCCAGGAGAGGATGCCTGTAGGTTATTGCTCTGGCAGTTAGCCTTCAAAAATGCGAACACTGACTGTAGGCAAGCTCTAGCAGGAGTAAAGAATCAGGAAAATGTTACTATAGAACAGTATATCCATGCCTGCCGAGAGGTAGGTTTAGGAACCTTTCAAGCCAATTTACAAGCTTTGGCTTTGGCATCTGCCTTACCAGCTAACACATCTAAGGCTAAGTGCTTCAACTATGGCAAAGCAGGGCACTTGAAAAAAGAATGTGGAAAAAAACTGAAATTAAGCTCCCTAGTGTCGCCACTGTGGAAAAGGCTGTCATTGGACTAATGAATGTAAATCCATTAGAAACAAAAACGGCAATATTTTATCCTCTTCATGCAAAGGAGGAACTTTCAATACTGATCAGAACCAAGGAAACTTGGTAATGGGGTCTGCTTGAGGCCCCAGGTCAAGATTTGAGAAATGGAGACCTCCCTAAGGAATTATCTACTGGTGTCTATGGTCCCATTCCTTCTGGAACTGTGGGTTTAATTTTAGGCAGAAACAACCTAATCATGAAAGAACTTAATGTTCATCCTAGAATAATTAAAACTGATAAACCAGTTTGGGTGGGGCTATGGCCCCTCCAATTTAAAGCACTTCATCAATTAATTCAGTAGAAATGTCAAATATTTTTTTAAATTATATAATATTAAACATATCACAGGAATTCCTGGTAATAGCACTGGATAAGCTATTATTGAAAGGCAAAACTGAAATTTAAAAGAAATGCTCTTAAAACAGAAAAAAGGGGGAGAACAGTATAACATCACCCCTAGAAATAGATTATCTTCTGCTCTCTTTACCTTAAGTTTTTTGAATATGAATGAGAAAAATGAAATGCCAGCTTATAAACATTAGGCAACTGTAACCTCACCCCCTCTTAACCAACCACTTTATTATAAAGATGTAATTAAGAATGTATGGATACCAGCTACTGTTATACGTTGGGGAAGAGGCTATGCTTACATTTCCACAGGAGATAATAAACTCGGTTCTAGACACTGAAATCATCTGACATTATGACTACTGGTAATTTCCTTTTAGCTATTATTGCTATTCTATCAATAACAACAAGGAGAGAGACATCATTATTGGATATATGTTCCTAACCCCCATTACTAAGAGGAGTTAGTTGGATGGAACCGACTTCACCTGTTTATATTAATGATTCTGCCTGGCTTCCAAGCCCCTAGGACACCAGGGGACCTTTTAAACCAGAGGAAGAAGGCACTACCATTTTGAATTATACTACTGGAGTGACTGGTACTCCCATTTGTATTGGTAACTATGCATTGTCTCAATATGGCTATGCAAGCATGGGTAAGCTCATATGAATATCCATCAAACACCACATTTGACGTCTCAAATGTATATATTGAGTACATATGCATGGGAAAAACATCAAGTTAAAAATGTTCTGACTAATCCAGAATTACCACCATGCCAGATGCATTCTTTTAAAGAAGTTCATAATTGGATTCATTGGGTGAAATGTAAAGGATAATATCCCTTTATGTTGCTAAATACCACACATGGGGAGATTGTGGACTGGGGACCCATTGCAAGATTACACACCTCGTCTGGTGCTCCTGTCCCATTTGATGTCCAAGTTGACAGCCCAATGGAGAATTACAACTATCCATCAAAGAAAGATGTAGTTGGAATAGTCACTGGTCACCCTATGTATTGGAGTAATGGTGGGTTTTCACCCCCCTCTCCTGCTCTTGGAAGTTATCCAAAGCAAGTTCATTTATGGAAAGTTGCTGCTGCCATGCAGGCTGTTAATGCCTGGAGGGGTAGTCTGTCTCACGAGCCTGAGAATAATCAGTACACTATGAGTTTTGAAGTTAAAGATACTCAGTATATTCAGGCTTGCCTACCATTACCTTTGCATGGCTTAAAGGAAATATAAATTGGAACAAGGAAATGGGAGAATTATTCTGTCCTGCTTGTCAATTATTTACTTGTATTAACCAATCTGTGAGTTTTGATCCCTCTAAGGAACAGCTAACAGCTGTATTTGAGAGCTCAAATGGGAGTATGGCTGCCAGTGAACTTATCGAGACCTTGGCAAGAGTCCCCGGCTCTATCAATATTGCAGCTATTGGCTGAGAGAATCCTGAAGAGAGGTTGCCAATTTATGGGAGTGTTGATTGGCACTATTTTGGGGATCATTGCTGTTAGTGCAACTGCCACTACAGCAGGAGTTGCCTTGACACAAAATATAAGGACACCGACTTTTGTTGCTGATTGGCATAGAAATTCAGAACAGTTATGGATTACCCAAAGACAAATAGACACTGAAATATCTAATGAAATTTCTGATTTGGAACAGACTGTTGTTATGATGGGCAATGAATTGGTTAGTTTAAAAAGGCAGACAAGGTACAGGTGAATCTTTCTAAGAGTAGAATGTGAACGTTTTAAAGCAATAACTGAGAAAATGACATGAAGGCTGTGATGACCAGTTCGATGGAAGTATTTCAGAATGCATGTGAAAACCCCATACTGTACCCCAGAAGTGCATTAATGTACATAGTTAACATTCAATTAAAATAAAAAAAAAATACAAAAAAAAAAAAAAAAAAAGAAAAAGAAGATTGCCTCATAGAGTGGAACCTAGAGCCAGGAAGAACAGTGCTTAAGGAGCAAGAATGAGCCCCAGTCAAGACAGTGACAAATGTCCCTGGCTGGGTTTCAGAATTACCATGGAACAGTGACTGTTGTGTGCTTCGTGTTTTACTTGAATTTGAAAAGGATGTTGTATAGCAGGTATTCTGGAACTGTCTCACCGTATGTTGAGAGTGTGTGTGTGTGTGTGTGTGTCTGTGTGTGGAGGGGGGAGAGAGGCAGTTAACTTGTCCCTTTAGTTCAGAGATTTTCAGATGACGAAGGGTGGTACTCAAACATTTGCAATAAAACACACCTGGGGAGCATCATCCACATGTAGATTTGATTTCAGTGACAGATACTACACTTTGAGCTGTAAAGATCTGAAGATCTAGAGGATGGAGTCATTACATTAGGCATGTGGAAACAATGTGAGTTTCTGTTTCCCTGGGGAAGGTGGCAAAAGATTATATTTTCCAAAGCAGATCACAACCATATCTCCCATTCCACATACTTTTCTGAAATTGCTACTTTGACACTCCTCCCATTCAGGTGGGTTCTCCTCCCCTTAAACTTGAGCAGATCTTTGTGACTATCTCAAATTATAGAACCTGATGGAAGTGACCCTACATGACTTTGAAAACTGGTTCATAAAAATGTCATGAATTCTACTCTACTCTGTTGGGACATTTTCTTTGGAAATCCAGTCACCATGTTGTAAAAAAAAATCCAAGCATCTCATAGAAGCCTAGCTGGGGAGGAAACTGAATTCCCAACTGACAGCCAGCATTACTTTGCCAATCAAGTGAAGCTATGGGACAGTACCCCAGTGGGGCCATCTCAAGCAATCTTGTATCCAGCAGAGACAAGGTTTCCCTGCCATTCCTGCCCACTGTTCACTCCAAATCTGTGAACAAAACAAATTGTTTTTTGTTGTTTAAATCTACTAGATTTTAGGATATTTTGTTACACAACAATAGATAATAAATTTCTGGCATCATGTAAAGTAAGTGATTCTCAATTGGGATGACTTTGCTCCCCTCAATACATTTGGCAATGTATAGAGACATTTTTGGTTGACACAGCAGGAGTGGGCACTATTGGCTAGAGAGTTTGGGGCCAAGGATGCTATATACATTCAGTAATAACAGGTCAGCTCCTCACAACAAAGATTATCTTGTCCAAATTGTTATTAGTGTCATGGTTGAGGAAAAGTGATTTAAGAGTCCCCTCCTCCAAAAAAAACCCCCAAATGATAGACAAATGGTTAATTTAAGGCTTGACCCTGACAAAAGAAGCCTATAGCTCAGTTCTGTTACAGTATCCCCAAAAGCCCAATCCTCCAGAAGGATACTCTTATGGTAGGACAGCTCTCCAGGATAAAAATCTCAAACAATTACTCTCTGCAAGGTCATCATAAGGGACAAAGGTAAGGAAGCACCTCCCAGAAGTAAGAATTCAGTATATCCAAACTAGAAGACTGGAAACTAACTCCACTGACAGGAAAGTTAGTTTCTAAATTCCTAATCCTCCAGGATACAATATTAGCCATTGAACAATCTGGGAAAGAACTGATTGCTTCTCCTTTCTTCCAAGAAGGAGTTTTATTGTAGCCACTTTGTTTTTTGTTCCCCCAAACAAAAGCAGATTCATCTGTAGTGGTTTTAATAGTGTACCCCACAAAACTGATATCTACTCAGAACTTTAGAATGTGATTTTATTTGGAAATAAGGGCCTGCAGGTCAAAGTGGATTAAGCTAGGCCTAAATACAATAACTGGTGTCTTTTTTAAGAGAAAAGAGAGGGAGCTTCAGACACAGACACACACAAAGAGAGGATGGCTATGTGAAGACAGAGCCAAAACTGAAGTGATGTAGCTACAAGCCAAAGAATGCTGAGGACTGCCAACAAACACACTTCTTTCCAGAAGCTGAAAAGAAGCATGGAAGAACTCTTTCCTAGAGCTTACAGAGGGACCATGACTCTTTTCTTTTTCATACGATTTTCCATTAAGGAACCTGGACCATTTGATCTGTAGTTTCCCACAGTCCGCATCTTGCTGATTTGGTATCCTTGCTGCAGTTCAGCATGTTCTTCTGTCTGTGGTACTTCCTGCCAACTGGCAACAGAATAGAGACTAGATCAGATTCAGGTGTTATACCTTGAGTAGCCCTATAGGAGTTCTTTGGCACACAACATCTGTTTGTCTCATTTTATGATGGTAGTAGTCAATGATACTGTTTTTTATTCATGAAATGGTGATATTCTATATATATATTTTGAGACAGAGTCTCATTCTATTTCACCACGCTAGAGTGTTATGCCATCAGCCTAGCTCATAGTAACCTCAAACTCCTGGGTTCAAAGCAATTGTCCTGTTTCAGCGTCTCCAATATATGGAGAAGTTCCAGTCATGGTGTTCAGTCAATTTTTCTATTTCTAGTAGAGATGATGTCTTGCTCTTGCTCAGGTGATCTAGAACTTGTGAGCTTAAGTGATCCTCCTGCTGCAGCCTCCTGGAGTGCTAGAATTACAGGCATGAGCCACCATGTCTGGCGACTTCTTTATTTATCAGCTGGAATACTTATATAAATAGGCACTTTCTCTATAATATTTGATTATCCAGTAGTATAGTTCATATTGGAAAGGCAAAATAAATCCTTGATTCTTTCACTTCATTTACTAACTTTTTAGATGATTAGTTGGATTCCTGCCATTCTCTAAAGATGGCCAGTACTGGTTTTCAAAAACATCATTATGAATTTACAAGTTTAACATATTTGGTAAGCTTCAATCTGCTGTAATTGAAGCTAAAGTGGACCCATTTGATGCCAGTGAAAGACAATTCAAGCTGGCTTCTGATTTCTTTTGATATAATCCCAGTAGTTTTCATACCTTCCTTGTCCTAAGATATGTTCTAGGCTCATCTTGTACATTTTCTGCTCTACATTTAGAATTGTCCATTTTTTCCATGAAGTTCTGGATTTCCTTCAGTGAAAAAGATTACTTCAAGATCACAATCATGGCACTAGGGATAGTCTTTGCTACTAGGTTACTCATTTTTTATCGGCCTTTTCTTTTGATAGAGCTAGTAAATATAGACAGAGATAGATGATGATGATTATGATGATGATATTGATGAAGACAGATAACAGACAGAGTCAAATTCAAAACTATTTTGGTTTCAGGATTTTAGTTTAACCTCTTCTTCTTCTATACTTAGAATCTCAGTTCTTAAGGTCACAGAGGATGATAAAATTAGAGTACCCCAATCACTCATTTGTTATACTTCACCTTACACGTGTAAAAGCAGATTAATAATGATGTCATCTAATTTTCTATTCTTTATAAGTCACATTTTTTATAATATAGATACACAAAGAATCCCCCCCTCATTCTTTAAATCTCAGTAATTTTACTAGAATAGTCTTGATGTCAGTTATTCTGAATTGATATTCTAGGCATAGAATATCTTTCAGTATCTAATGTTAACTCATTTACTTTTTAAACACAGGAAAGTCTTCTTGAATTGGGATTTGTTTTTTTCTTTAGTTTGGTAGTTCTCCCGGGACTCCCATTGTCCATATATTCAATCTTTTTATTCTATTTCCATATTTGTAACTTTCTTTAGAATAAAGTTTTTTCTCTTTTACCTTTTATTTCCATTGTGTATTATCAGTTTTTCCCCTTGCATTTTTACCTTAGTCTTCATTTTATTCATTTCCAATTCTTTCCTGAGTTCTGTCACCTCTCTCCTGAGTTTCTCTAACTCTCATTTGTACAATTCTTTATATGTTTTAACTTTTTAACGTCCTTTACCTTATAGCTTTGTTTTGCTTTGAGGGCACATCTTTCTGATGCTCTTCAATTACCTGTAAATATGTTATTCTGTTCCTCTATCTCTTTTATTCTCATGACACCTTTGTGTGGAATTTGACCTTGATTATTTACTGTTGCTAATTTTCACATGACATTCATTAGTTTTCCTGAACTTTACAGTGAGGCAGGGCCCTGAAACTCTTGTCCAACTGTAGAGAGCTCCATCCTCCCTTGCTTTTATGAAATGCTAAAACAAACAAACAAACAAACAAAAACCACAGCAGTGTTTTTAGGCTTTCCTGACACTGTTCCCCTCTCTGGCTGCTGAGCACTTGCTGTGTGGTCAGTGTGCCTGAGAAGGCAAATTTAAAATTTTTGTTATTTAATCTACTTAAAATTTAAATAAAAATAATTAAACTTTACATAACCACACATGGTAGTGGCTACCATTTGATGGCACTCCCTTAGACTTCCACTTTCTGGTGTCTCTTCTGCCCCACGCTGCTCAATTTTTATTTCTCTAGGATCCCTGGAGGGTCTGTTTTAAGACAGCACAAGGGCTAGATGGCCTCAGTCTCTTCAATCCTTCCTTTTTACTTTTTCAGCTGCTATTATAAAACTGGCTTGAAAATGCTGGAGAACATTCAAGTCCTCTTATCCATCCATCAGACTCTATTCTATCACCCCCTTTTCCCCTCAAAACATAATTACTTATTCATACATGTCTTGTGGCTTTGGATGGTTAGTTCTCACCTCTCATGTTTTGGAATTTATGGAGCTACATTGTATTGGTTTTATTATAAAAGTTGTTCTTAGGCTTTTGATGATGCTAACTAGTTGATCTGGGTTTTTTCATTTTTTCAGTGTGGGTTTTCAGCAAGATTAAAAATTACACCTCATTTCCCTAAGATGCTTTACAAATATATTTTTAAATAAAATTTTTCCACTAAGAAATGCTAATGATCCTAGAATATTTTTAAAAGGAAGAGAGGAGAGAGAAATCCCTGTGGACCCACCAATCAAAGACAAACCACTGCTGACATTTAGTGTATTTCCTTCACGTCTCTTTGCTGTGTATCTTATTTCTGTATACTTGTCAGCATATTGTATATACAATTCTATAGTATATTTTGCTGTATTCTATAATTGTTTCCTGTTACAAAAATTCCAAAGTATCATGTTCAGTAACTCTGCTACATCTATCATGTGGCTCATTCATTGTTTACTTATAAAAACCTCCCAAGTTTGGCCAATTAAATAAAATTATAGGTAATAGTTTGGTGTGCAATATGTTGGTATCTGTTTTTTATAAAAATATCCCTAAAGAGTGAACTGTAATCTTATGCTAGCTGTTAATGAGTAGTAATAGCTAGGTGAGGCTCACACAGGAGCTCCTATGACAGTGTTTATAAATAATTAACTTTTCTGAAGAGGACCCCTGGGAACACATTAATAATGGAAGGGACAAGTGTAGTTATCTTTATCTTGAAATTTTATCTCATCTAGTATATAAAACTTTCCAGTAACTCTTTGCCCTGGTGTTTACAGTCTGTTACTCTGTGTATGTTTATATGTACACATGTAGGTGTGTTTATGTATGTGCACACATGTGCCTGGGTATATGGGAATTACTGGTGTTCAGCCCAGAAGTTTGGGGGTAGGAAAATATCCCTTATCCTTTCCTTCTTCAAGAGTCAATCAAGGTCAGTATTTTCTGGCTCTTTAACAATATTGATAATTCTTTTAACCCTCCATACCCACACGCATTGCCTTATTTTGATCCTCATCATATTACATTTGGTCTATAGCTAGTATTTCCTAATCAATCTTCCTTTATTTTGACTTATCTCATTCATTATTCAACTACATTCCTCACAATAAAAGAAACATCTACAACTTTCTGCCCCAATGGGCTTTCCGAAATGTAAACTATTTTTGAAATATTCAGTAGCTCTCAAATGTCCACAAAAAATTAACCTCCTGCTCTCACCTACTGACCTTCTTCCTTATTTCCTTATAATACCTGGAAGACAAATAGATGTCTTTGTGGGTGGGGGTAGTCCACAACTCTTATTAATCTCTTTCTGTGGGATCTTCCCTACCTATAAGTTTGGAATCAGTCTCTTGTATTGTCTTATGTGCCTCTGAATTGGCACCAGCTGCAGATGATTAGAGGTCCAGCTTTCCCAAGCTGGGTTAATGGGAATCTTTGGAGGAGTTGGAACCTCCATGAGCTCAGATTGTACAGAAAAATGGCAAGTCTGCAAAGGGAAAGAACTAAAGTTGATACAGGCAGAGCAGCAAGATGAAAGACCATGTGGCCTCAGGGAAGGAGTAGCTCTCTTGGCTCCAGATGTTATCCAGTACCTGATCTGCTCAAAGATACATTCTGGTCCTTGAGTTTTGTAAAACATTGCTGTATTCTCAAAATAAAATACCTCTTTTTTTTGTTTGTTTATTAAACTAGCTCAAGAGGTTTATGTGCATTACAATGTTTAACTAAGACACTGACTCATCTTTCAAGACACAGCAAAGGTTGTTCTTCCCTAAAGATATCACAAACACCAATATCACCCTCTCTCTGACCCCCATTTGTGCCTCCCTCTACCTGCAACACTTCATTACTCTTACATGCCTGTCACCCCATACCAACCTGTGAACTACTTAAGAGCAAAGGAAATGTCTTATGCATGTTTACATCTCTCCAGTGACCATTACAGTACAGGGTATATAAATGTTTAACACATTTACCTCATCAGAGATTGTAATTTGATAGCCTGGAGCGTGATTTTAACCTGAGCAAAATATTTTGTTTGGCCCACACAAAGAACTTTTTTAGTGTGAAGTATGGGTGCGTGTACGTGTGTAAAATCTAGTATTTTTACTTTACTAAGGATAAATTTAGCTCTTAAGAACATTCCTTACTATTATACAACCCAGTGTTTTAATTTCCTCTCTATTTGACTGAAACATTAGAGTTGGCCATTTATTTGGCCAGTGTTATGAATCTTTTGGAGGAGCTAAGTCAAAGGGGGACTAAAGCACTCTGTTAGGCACAAAGGGAGATACGATGAGACACAATTGTGAAGTAACTCTACCAAAAATGTCTTCCCAAGGTCAGCAACGATCTCCTTTATGTTAACTCCGATGGCATTTGACCTTTCTCCACAATTTGGCATTGTTGACTAATTCTTCCTTGAATTTTCTCCCTTGCTTGCTGGGCATTGACTACTAATTATTTTTTTTGTACCCTCCAACCATCCCTTATTTCCTTCATATGCTCAGCCTTGTTCACTTGCTGACTTTGTACCCTCCTCTTCTGTTTTACTATCTCTCAGGTAGGTCTTACTTCCAGCCATGCCTTTTAATTATCTATGTACATAGAATATTGACCGGTAAATCATTATTCTGGCCCAGGTGTCATCTTTAAGATTTATATTTATATTTGGACATTCCACTTCAATATCCCAATATCAAACTCAATATATTAAAACTGTATCCTTTACCTCTACCTTTCTCCTCAGAGAAAGCACACCAGAACAAAACCCTGTCCCTATCCTATATTTTCTCTTTTCCTCATATGTGTGCCAGCTTTTATTACTCCGTCACCAACTACATCAAGTCATCAAATTGTCCCATTTCTACCTCCTTAAAAACTCTAACTTGATACTAGAATAAGTGAATAAGGATTTGCAACCTAATTCTCCTAAACTTAACACTTATCTCAATTTTCTTTTCTTTTCTTTTTTTTTTTTTTTGAGACAGAGCCTCAAGCTGTCCCCCTGGGTAGAGTGCCGTGGCATTACAGCTCACAGCAACCTCCAACTCCTGGGCTCAAGCGAGTCTCTTGCCTCCACCTCCCAAGTAGCTGG